>JANAVB010010797.1:820401-865179 GCA_029216955.1 Iris pallida | reverse complement strand
CCCTGAGATTCGCTGCAGGCCCATGTCCTCTCACCCTCTCCAGCTGCTAGCACCTCGGTGGCCCCGCAGCCGTCTCGCCCGCTGCCCTCTCCTTGCGAGGTCCCGTTTTTCTACCCCAGGCGCCCCTGCACCCTCCGTCCCTGACATGCTTAGGCTGGACCGTGCTGTCTCGAAGGATTCGTCCTCCCCGACGTCCCTCTGCCCCATATTGAGTACAATGAGGAGTCCCAGATTTCAACGGTCCCGTTCTCGTTCAAGGAGCTCTCCTCTTCTCTTCCTCTTTCCTCCATACTTTCGTCCTCAAATTCTGCAATGGATGCCTGAAGCTGGACAGGGTTAATGAGGTTATAGCCAGTTGGCGGCTGTCTGCGGCTTACCGTATTGCCCCCTTGGACCCCAGGCACTTTCTACTGACCTCTCTTCCGAACTAGACCACAGGTCCGTCTGGTCTAAAGGGACCTGCCGGGTAGACTCCCACCTTATGAAGATCATCTGCTGGTCTTCGGACTTTAACCCCAAGGAGGACTCCACTACGGTAGCTGCATGGGTAACCTTTCCCAACCAGTCCCTTATCTGCTTCGTCCCTGTGGCACTCAGATGGATCGCCAACTCTTTTGGGACGTTTGTAGCAACAACACCAGAAACCAGCAACCTCAATAAAGTACACTATGCCAAAATCTGTATGGAACTCGATCTCTCTATGGAACCCCCAAACAGATCATTGAGCTAGGCGACCGGTCTCACACCCAGCGTATTGTCTATGACAACCACATCATTACTACAAACACTACCATCTTCGGGGACAACTTACAGAACACTGCCGTCGCCTTCACCCCGAGTTAAGGATGACCTCGGATCGGCCAGACAAAGGGCCTAAAGCTAACAAGAAAAACCAACCAACCGGAAGATCAGCCGAAGCACCTGTTATTGCGGCAGAACTCTCACGTCAGATTCAGTGATGGTGAAGGCTCGCCAGCAGGCCCTTCCCAGGACCAAAGCCCACCCCACTCCCCCCACTCCTCCGTCTCCCTCTCCAACCAGTTCTCAGCCTTGGACCAGGAAGTCAACGATCTTGCAATCGAAGTTTTCAAGGAAGCAGTCAAACCGAGTCACCAAGCTCAGAGATGGCCCTCCCAATGGCCGACGCCGCAGCTTCTCTCCGAGACATGGGAGCACCCCCAACCGAACCCTCGATCGAACACCCCTGGACGGAGGAGGCCACAATAGTTGAAGCCCTAACAATCCTAGGACCGGGACAGGTCATTAGAGGACAACAGGTCATGGCCGCCGGATTCCCCTTCTTGCTGCCGGAGATCTCGTGGAGGTGTGGCATGACCAGAAGACGCCCTCACCATACCACCCGAGGAGGCCAACACAGACTCAGCGGGCGAAAGGATCGTTATCCATCAGATCACAGCCGTATAACACACCGCAGCCATCCAGACAGCCTTGAGGGCTTCTACCAATAACAAAAACACAAAGAAAAAAGAAGCATCAGAGACGTCGAACATACGCACCAGATCCGCTATCAAGCAGATAAAAAGTTTCTCCACCACCCACATTAATGCTTAACATCCTATCCTGGAATGACCGTGGCCTGGCTAACAAACCTACCAAGAGACGCCTAACTAGTCTCAGGAAACTTCACAATATCGACATATTAATTATCATTGAACCGAAGATCTCCTATAAAAAATTAAATCCGTTCAGCTACAGCTAGGATTCACCTACGTCGTGGTTGGCAACCATGACATTTGGATCCTCTGCTCGAACGACGTCAAGATCGACATCATCTATGATTCCAGACAAGCCCTAACATGCTGGATTGATCAACCCTTTCCCAAATGTGCCATCATTTCGGCGGTCCACGACAGCTGCGATGTGACAGAGCGCAAACATCTCTGTAACGACATCCTCGATGTCCACCTCAACCACATCAACCAACCCTGGCTTTGCATTGGAGACTTCAACGCCATCACATGCAGAGAGGAGAAATCCGGCGGCAGGCCGCCCCCCCACAGCCATGCAACACTTCAAAAACTTTATTTTGGCGCCAACCTGGATATGCTCCAATTCACCGGCAACGAGTTTACCTGGTGCAACATGCAAGAAGGTGACCGACGGCAATACTCTCTGCTTGATAGGGCTCTCACGAACAACCTCTGGCATGATATGGGGAGAACATCCGGACTGTCTCATCTAAACACTACCGAATCCGACCACGCGCCTATCCTGCTGCATATGAGAAACACTTCCAATCATATTAAAAAGAACTTCCGGTTCCTTGAATTCTGGAGCAATCACCTGCAATTCAGACACGTGGTGGAGGAAGCATGGAATCTGGCGGACTCTCCGGACCCGCTTATTAGGGTGGCTCACAAGCTTAAGGCTACCAGAAAAGCTCTGACGACATGGAGTAAGCAGGCTTACGGAGACATTTTTTAGGAAGTTCGTGTTGCAGAAGATGACGTAACTAGAGACGAGAACTTGTTCGTTATTAACAGGTCTCCTCAAGCCATGACCGGCCTCATCCCACTAAAGCCATCCTTAAATTCCGACTGAAAGTTAAAACTGATTTTTGGAAACAGAAAGCGAGGCTCCGATAGGATAGTGAGGGAGACAAAAACTTGGCCTAGTTCCATGCATGCGTCAATGGCCGCAAGCAGAAACTCACCCTCCATCAGATAAAAGATGAAGCCGGTAACATCATCAGCAAACAACGAGGCATCTAAGAGGCGGCTGCCCAATTTTACTCGCAGCTGTTCACCAAAGAGCGGGTCCAAAGAGACAACACGTTTCTGGCTGAAATCACTCACCTCATCAACGACACCGATAACTTCCAACTGGACCTACCCCCATCCGAACAGGAAGTCAAAGACGCAGTCTGGGCCCTGGATGCCCACAGTGCGCCAGGTCCAGACGGATTTTTTGGGGTATTCTTCAGAGAGTGTTGGGACATCATCAAGAAGACATCCATGAAGCGGCTATGGCCTTCTTCCAAGGAGCTACCTACCCAAAGGCAATATTGTAAACCCCCTAAATTTCTACTATTTTTTTTAAATATTTTTTATTTCGTATTGACACGTTGCATACGAGTTCGCATTTGTTTTGCGTAGCATGCGAGAATTGCATTCGTATTGACTCGACAAGTGCGAATATGCGTCGAGCTATATATTTTAGAAAGATATTTTGTTATACATTTATTTATTATATAAAGTACATATTCAAACAAAGGTAATAAATATTTTTATAAAAAGGTTATTTATTTTCGTCATTAAAGATAAATTGTGATTTGAAAATTGTGATTTAATATTTTGCGAAATTTGAAATTGTATAGTAACATATTTTTTTTATAAAAAGCTAATTATGATTTAATATTTAAGTAATTATCTTGATTTTTGAAATTAATTAAATGCAAATTTTTAATATTTATGGTAATATATTTTAGGATTTTGTTTATTGAATATTTGAGTTATTTGTATAATTTAAATGTGGAAAAGATTTTATTTTAAACATGCATTTAATTTAAAGGGAATATATCTAGATTGTTTTGGATTTAAACCGATTTAAATAAATAGAGGGAGTTATCCATCGGGGTTTTAAACGAATCCTAATCTATATCCAACTGGGAATTCCCACCTCCTATAAAAGGAGAGGTACTCCTCCAGCAAATCTATACAAATTTCCATCCACAACCCAAAATTCGTGCACCGTGTCTGTGCCTCCCATCCACTATATTCCCCATTACAATAAGTAATCCTGTCATGTCCGACAACCCCGAACGCCGACCCACATGCCTCGTAGGACACGAATACCATCCGTGTCGGGCATTCCCGATACAACACAACTCCTAATCCTAAATCCTAACTACAACGCCAGCACCCTCACCCTTCACCACCGCTACCGTCCAGCACCACCGCCGAGGCCAGCGTCACCACCACCCACTCGGCCGGCCACCCTAACCCAGCCACCCCACCGGAGTGGCCGCCCTCTTGGCCACGCACCACCAGATCACCATCACCGTCATCCCCGAAAACTCCACTTCCCGTCTACACACCACCGCCCCAAAACTCGGCCGCCGCGGTGCCACCACCCACAGCAGCCCCTCCAGCAGCACCACCGTGTGCGCCACCCTCATCAGCCCACAAACACCTCCGCCACCAGCAAAAGAAAAAATAGAGAAAGGGAGAAACCCTCACCTCGACGGAGTCCTCCGTGCCACCACGCCAGGCGCTCGACCACCACCGCCCAAGCACCGGCACTGGACCGCAGGTGTCTGCTCTCCGCCGTTCCTTCGGAATAGCACCGCCGCCTCCGGCCAGGTGCGAGCCACCGCACGTGGGGTTACCGCCGACCACCGCGCCCTGCCCGCTGGTTCCCGCCGCCTTCTTGAGCCTCGGCCGCCGTCGTCGAGCACTCCGATGGAGGACCGCCGCCGCTCGGCCGCCACGAATCACCGTCTGGTCTGCCAGATCTGAGATGAACTCGTATCGATCTCCTCCGTCGGCGTCCTCCTTCGACCGAGCACCGCCATCCCGAACCGCCCTCAACCGCCCGGAGCTCCTGTCTCTCGATCTCCCCGCCATCCACTGTGGGCCGCGCGTACGCCTCCTCTCTCCTCCTTTCCTGCCGGCGTCGTCCGCCCACACTCGCCGGAGCGCCGCCGACGCCGGTGAGTAAACCCTTATTTTTCCCTCTCCGACCCACACTCTCTCTCTCTCTCACTCTCCGTCGAATTTGGGTGGGAAGAGAAACTGATGAGTTCTTTTTTTGTTATATTATTAGTATTAGTAAATTATTATTATTATTATTATTATTATTATTATTTTATTATTGTTATTATCATATTATAACATTATTATTATTTCTATTAGAATTGCTAACATTATTATTCTTAATAATGATATTAATATTTTAAAAAAAAATGATTAACAATGTTGTTATTATTGTATTTTTTTTCTTAGATGATATACTTGCACTTTTATAAGAAAGTATACTATTAGTATTTGAGATAAATTTTACTATCAAAATAAGACACCGGACTGGACCCTAAATCCAAACCTGATTTCAAAGCAAAAATTTTATTTTTGATCTAAATAGTATCATAATACTTTTACTCGATACAAATGATTTTTAAGGTATTATCTGTAAATGTTTGATTCATGAAACAAAATATAGTTTCAAAAATTGCGATATATAAATTATTTTTAAATAAGGATTTCTAAAATTATTTATAAATATATATTTTCAAGTATTATGGATATTTTTCTAAGATAGTATAAACACCTTTTCTTCGCAAATTCCCACTATCTGTCAACCTTACTCGTGACCGATTCCATAATCTTATTTTTCCCGCGACTTCAGGCCTCAACGTCTCGAACATGGCTATTGGACACCTCAGAACTTGTCGAAACATTGCACCAACATCAGGCGAACCACCAGGCAAGATACCTTGCCACAATTTACTGTTTATAAATTAGTTGCATTTTATTTATTACATATCACTGTTCATTTATTTCTAGTTCTTGATTACTGCCTGTTCAGTGATATTAGAGCGACGGGCGCGCGAGCGGAGCGAGCAAGCAACGCACCTGCTGCTAAACAAATGCAGCTAAACCAGTGTAGCGAGGAAGAGGGGGTCCCGGGGGAGAAACCATTCGCCATAAAATGGCTTCGTCTAAATCTCCCCCCGGGTCCAGCCAGGGAAGGGGGGTCCAGGGGGGAAACCTTCCCCTCCTGGTCAGCTAGCAACAGGAGCGACCTTAGGAGCGACAGCACGGGGGAATCACGGGGGCTTCCCCGTGAAGACCAATACAGCTATTAAAAAATGAGCTACAAGCTCCGTTTTTTAATAGAGATAGGCATTCATACCAGAAGGGGGGTCAAATCGATTGTAGATCGATTATAGACTATCTGGGATGGTTTTGATATCGATCATAAACCATATGTGTCATGACATGCACATGCTCACGCATGTGTTCTATGCCACGGGCGGGCACACATACCCGTGTAGCGCGTTACGCGCACACGTTCTTAACCCGCCCGCATACGCGAGCGTGTCTTAAACCGCGCGCACCCGCATACGCGGGCAAGCGCGGGCCGTGTTCTTAACTCGCGTGCGTACGCACGATGTACTTAACCGCGCGCGAGCGCACATACACACACGCGGGCGCACGCGAACTATGTCGCGGACGCGCGCGCGAAGACCGGACCCTAAATAACCACAAAAACATAGGTAAGCTCCCTAACAAGGGCCTCCCTCCCTCTGAGCCTTCCCGTCCAGTAAGCTGTGCTGCGCGTACGCGCATGCACACACGGGCGCGGGTACGTACATGTACGTACACGGGTAAGTCGAAAGCTGAAGATGAGGACGTTGAAGGTCGTGTTAAGCAAACACTTCAAGGTATTCATCTCCCGACCGCAACTTACCACAAACCCGAAACTGGAACGGTATGGACGTCGGTCGGTTTTGGCATGGCGGTGTTCCTATGTTGACCGCCAGCAAGCTATACGCATATAACTTACTGATCATGCCCTTATGGACTTGCCAACTCGCTGCAATTATGGTACAGCTTTCCCAACGGAAGATTACTCGTTCTAGTGGTAAGAGTGTCGAAAACGAGGTAGTCACTCGGTCATGCAGGAATTGGCAATTCAGTGTATCACCATACGACTTTTCAGAGTAAGGATAGTTTAACAATCACAAACAAAGTGGAGTAAGTAAGGGGAGGAGCGAGACGAATGGCAGGCAGGGACAGTACTTGCAGCTACCGTGAGTCGGGGACGAGGAACATCCGAGCGAAGCGAGAGTAGTCTCCGAAGCCGAGGGGTAGCGATAGCAAGCCCGAGGGAGCCGGAGTTTACCTTGATGCATATAGACTTAGAGTTAAGGGACTACCACTAGCTTAGTGCATTGCAAACTTTGACACTGTTTGCCACGAGATGTGTGAGTTATGAGTAGCATAGCCTACGGACTTGCGGTTGGTTGATCACTGATGCGTACAGGACGTGCGTTAGGTCATAACTGTCATAGTTGTGTATTAGAAGACTTGACGGTTAGTGTGTACATGGTCGTGGATGCGACATGATAGGTACATTGGGTGGGGAGAACATTTCCTTATCGTATGGGCTTCTATTGCACTTCCCTTGTAACCCGGTAGCTCCGCTGGAGATACGGGTATGAGCCTCTCAGGTTGGCCACTGTCGTTTTTGTACGTCATGCTCTCGGTCACTGGTGCCCAAGTGGGGACTATACTAGATCCCATTTACAGCCAGGGCCCATGCGACGAAAGGTTTGTTCTCACTGCATGTTCACTTTAGTTGGTTAGATTACCTTATAGTGTCTTGTCACTTTCTTTGATTGTGGCATATTTATATTCAGTATTATATGGCATATTGATGTATCTTGTTACGTCCCTCTGAGGACCTGGTTATCTCGCCAGGTGTGTGTTTCGTGATTTCTTACAGGTGCTCTAGCTAAGGCCATTCCTTCCTTCGTGGTGATTGCTCTTGGACTCGCCATTGCTCTCGCTTGCTAAATTCTTTCCTTGTATTTTTCCATATTTAATTTGGTTGGTAGTGGACTTTGTCTCCACCCAACTATTGTGTACATGACCAATTTAAAGTTGCTTTTATATCATTATTTATCTTTGTGGATGAGATTTAGTACCTTGGTTACTGCATTTTACAGCTTATGTATATATACGAGGGTCCATATACTTCGTATGTATACAGCTGGCATGATGACGTTCTAGTCCTACGTATTTTGGGACTGGGGCGTTACAGATATCATCTGCCAACCTCATTCTCATCCCGAAGAAGGACAACCCCAAAACTTTTTGTGACTTCCGGCCCATTAGCCTCTGCAGATTCACCAACAAGATCATCTCCAAGATCATCGCTTCCCGCATGTCCGAGTTGCTCCCCAAGATCATCTCCGAGGAACAAAGCGGCTTCATCAGAGGCAGAAACATCCAGGATAACATCATGCTTGCTGAAGAGTTAATCACCTGCATGAAACTACCCGCTAGAGGTGGCAAAATTGTGATCAAACTTGACATGGAAAAAGCTTATGACAGGGTGGACTGGCAATTCATGATTTGGGTCCTCAGGGAGTTTGGCTTCTCGAAATCCTGGATCAACCATCTGGAGATCGATCAGCAACTCCTGGTTCTCTACGGTTATCAACGGCCAAGCCGACGGATTCTTCAAATCTAGTCGTGGTGTCAGTCAAGGAGACCCTTTATCTTCCACCATATTCATCATCACGGCGGATGCATTAAGCAGAAATCTAAACAAGATGATTAGAACCCCGAACTTCCAGCACTACCATACTGCTAGCGGCTGCCCGATAATCACCCACCTTGTCTATGCTGATGACATCCTCATTTTCACCTCCGGGAAGGTCGGGTCGATGGAAGTGGTTCATAACACCTTGCAAAGATACGCGTCTTGCTCTGGCCAGAAGGTCAACCCCAAAAAGAGTATCATTTACGCCCACCACAACATCAAAAGAGAGAACGCGACCTGTCTCTCCGACATCACCTCGTTCTCCATTAGTCATCTCCCACTTTCAATACCTCGGATGCCCCCTTGTGTACGGCAGATCGAATGCAGGCATCTTCGAAGACCTCATCAACAAAATCAGAAAGAAATTAGAGGGGTGGCACAATGCAACCCTATCCCTGGGGGGCAAGACGATCCTCATTAATCAGGTGCTCACATCCATCCCCATATACACCCTTGCTGTCTGCTCTCCTCCAAAAAAGGTGTTGACCTCGATCGAGAACATCTTTAGCAACTTCTTTTGGGGCACAGCGGTGGGCACGTCAAGCACAGTTGGGCGAGCTGGGACACCATGGCCAAACCCACGGAGGATGGGGGGTCTGGGCTTTGCGAAACTCTCTCACGTCACTGACGCCTTCTCGATGAAGCTGTGGTGGAAGCTTCGAACGAGTAGCAATCTATGGACAATTCATGAAGGCTAGATACTTTAAGCACATTCACCCGTCACAGGCGACCACCAACTGCAGATCCTCCACTGCATGGCAATGCATCATCAACGGGCATACTATAGCCGAACCGATTATTCGTCTGCACCTGGGTGATGGTCTATCCTCTACCTTCCAAGAACGTTGGACAGGAGATACCCTACTTCACCGCCGCCCGGAGGCCCCGGCGCACAGCAGGATCATGGACCTATGGGATACAAACAGGAACGACTGGGACTGGAGCAAGGTCCGAGAATGGGCCGGAGAGGAGGTGAAGGAGTATGTCTGCCGACACGGACTGAAGATAAGAGCAGAAGATGACGAGCTTCGATGGTCCGCCAGTCGGACTGGCGAATTCTCTGTTCGCTCGGCTAGGCAGGTGGCCCACGGCACCAGGTGCCTTCTCCGATCAGTACAGCTTTTTGGAAGACATGCATTCCCAAGAAGTGGTCTATCCTGATTTGGAGAGCCATCAGAAAGAAGATTTCGACCGACGACATCTTGTACTCTAAAGGATTCAGCTTAGCCTCCGCCTGTAATTGCTGTGCAGCACATCAATTGGAAACCGTTGACCACATCTTTACCCAAGGGGACCTTCCAGCCCAGGTCTCGACCGCGCTTTATCAGCGTTGTAGGCAGAATCAGGTGGGCGGGAGCCTTAACGATCTATTAGCAGGGTGGGCATTCGCCTCTCACGGCCACCAGATCGTTGCGGCTGCAGCCACGTGGGTCTTATGGAAGAATCGGAACAAGGCGAGGTATGAAGGCCACCAGTACAACGCGGACAGGCTCATCCGGGATGTCTTCAGGCAGTGCCGTAAGATTCGGAACACCTGCTCGCATGGACAGACTAGTTTTTGGGAGTCTATCCTCGTTTAGACTTCCTGTTTGGTTTGTGTTTTTTGAGTGGTATACTTGTATAGGCATCGACATTTTGGCCTTAGGTATATACTTGTACATGCGCTGGCATTTTGAGCCTTTACTGAATAAAATGAAGGGTTCTAATATATATATATATATATATATATATATAATATATATATATATATAATATATATCCTAAAAATTCCAAACCTAAATATTTAAAAATGCTTTGGTATTTCAAAAAATAATAATTTAGTAGAAAATAACAACTTATTATAAGTAAAAATTATTTTTAGGATTACTTAGTAGTCCATATAATTAGTAACAATCTACTAAATACATACATATGTGACTTGTATATATGTATATACTACCTTATATATAATAAATAATAATTTTTGTAATTATTAAATAGGAACAAACACACACACACACATACATATAGTCTAAACCCTCAAAAATACACAAGGATAACTAAGGAAAGTATTATCCTATTTTTAAATAAACATCACTTAATATCAAAAATATTGATATCTTTACTAAATATATAACAATTACTTAAAATATATCAACATGGACATCTTTGGACACACCGCATAACTATATGGCTTGGGTTTGGTTCGGATCCAGTTTGATTAGTTTGGCACAATCGAATCTCCTAAAAAGTCAATAATCTAATTAATAAATAATTAAATTGTCTGTGGGGGTTAAGTCGTAACTTTGACTAGTTTTTCTAGTTACAACACACATATGGCTCGGTCTTTCCTACCATGGCTAAAACTATAGTCAAACACACCACTACACTATCCGTGCCACAATTCCTAGCCATCTTGTACTCCAAATCTTAACCATGGCGAAGGTCAACTATAATAATAACTATTTAATTAAAATATTTATAAATTCCCAAAATTATGCCTTAAATAATAAAAAAATATTTCAAAAACTCAGGGATTTTACATTCTACCCCTTAAAGGATTTCGTTATCGATATTAAAATAATTCACTATGGTGAATGGAAATATGTCACTGGTTTAAGATGTCTCTAAATGTGTGTTATTTTCTAAGGCTTTCCTTATCAAGCAAGTAACAATCAAATGTAAACTAATATTTTACTCACAAAATTGTAAGTTATTACCTTTAGTTGCCTTTTGGGTTGCTGCTCCATCTTCAATCCTCATGGCAAAGGCCTGTCTGGGTTGTTGTGTGCTGCATGTTGTCTCGCTTGCGCAAATTACGTCGCCTGGTTGGGAAGCGGTCCACGTAGATATCCTCCTTGTGCTGCAGGTAAAGTTAGCATTGGTGGTGTTGGTCCTTCAGTGCGCTTTTTGGGGCAAGTTTGGATATGGTACTTATCGGAGCTGCAACGTAAACACTACTTCAGTCTTTGTAGGCAATCCTTTTGGACATATCCTCTCCTTCTGCAGTACTCACAAATTAGCAGTTCTAGAATATGATACGGTGTTACTCTTGGTTGCTGGTGTACTACGATGCATCTTTTAGGTCCTTCTGTCGATGCTTTGGATAATGGTGTCGCTGGTTGTGGTCGCTTCTGAATGGCCTCCCTTTTGTTGATGCATTGCTGGCATCGTGCTGCGGTCAAGACTGCCGAGTATGAAGTAGGTGCTACTGATCCAATGAGTCTCTGTATCTCAAATCTGTGTCAATCATGAAACTTATCTGGCTTATGCTCTTCAGTCTATATCAGGTATGGGGTAAAATGACTCAGCGCAAGAACTTTGCATTGTACTCTTCCACTGTCATGCTGCCTTGTGTATGGTAGATGAATCGATCTTGAAGCTGGGCTCGTGCTGTAGCTGGTATATACATCTCCTTGAAGTGTTTGGATAATTCTTCCCAGGTGACTCCGTTGGGACCCAATCGTTACTCTTCGGCTTTCCACCAATGATGGGCATTGTCGGTCAGCTACATCCTGACGGCTGCCATCCTTTTCTCCTTGGAGAATTCAGCGGCTACCAATTGATGCTCAATGTTGGGGAGCCATGCATGAACTTTGGTTGGGTCCTCATTTTCGAAGAATGGTTTGGGTATCATTTTCGTAAATTCAGAAATAGATGTTGTCTGCGCCATGGCTATCACTATGCTCTCTCTCAGTACTTCGGCCTGCTATTGTATTAGCTGCTAGGCTTGCATCATTGTGTAGAATTTGGAATAATTGTTGTCCGTCCATCTGCTGACCCGATAGGAAGGACATGGACGACATCGGAGGCATGAAAGGTGGTGGAGGTAAAGAAACCTCCGACTGAGCTACCGGTGCTGGCTGCGAAGTCTGTCCATCCGTCTGTGAGATCGGTGGTTGATCATTCTGCTAGTTAGGTTGGCCCCCAAGTGGCGGTAGAGTCTCATGCATGGGTCACGATAGCATTTGACGGAGTGCCAACAGGGGTCAAGCTTACGTCTTGAGTCCATTATTTGTATAGAAAGAAACTATTAGTCGAAGGAATTTCAAGCATGATGCAAGTCAAAGGATTAATAAGAATCGAGGATAGAGGTCAATAACATGTCAAGGCATATAGATGAGATCCTAAGTGTCTAATCCTATTTGCAGGCTCATGTCGGTACAGTAACATAATAAAGTAATTATGTAGACCTGTATGGGCCACCACAAAAATATGTAATGCCCCAGTCCTAAAATACATAGGACCAGGATACGGTACATGCCAACAACACTTCACCAATGAGCCAAATCTCAAAGCAAGCCCATTAGCAAAATACTTAAGCTATAAATTATGATAACAACCAGAATAATAACACAGGTCACAGGTCACAGCTAATCTCATCCATACAGAATAATATGACATAAGATATCAAGTCCAATAAATAATACTAATGAAAAGTTTTGTCCAACCGAAAATAAAATAATAACTGTGTGGGTAAGACATCCCGAAACTACGTCAAGAGTAATGAAATAAAACTCAACTACAAATATGCTGAAATAAAATAAAATGAAGTAGCAAGTCTAAATACAGATACATGTCTCAAGAGAAGTCCTCGGGTACTATCTTGTCCTCCTGTAAAGGTATGTCACCTGCCTCGACTCCAGAACCATAAACCTTCCGATAGTTCTCCTCTCCAACTAAGCCTGGAGAGATCATCAGGTCCTCAAGAGACTAGCAAGATACATATAAACATGCCTCTAATAACAATAAATAACAGTAGAAGAATAATGAAATAAAGACAGTAAAAAACATAGGTGATGACACAATAGTAGGAGTAATGCTACTAGTCATGGTTATAAGGTAAAGTCGAGTAAAATCGTAGCGTGATGCGAGCTAACGATCCTATAGAAAGCAACATAGGGCATGCTAACATCTATACAAAGTCCCTATCACAGCAAGGTGCGTGCTAACGATCGAGAGTGGTCAATAACCATGTACTGATAACATCGGGTAGGATCTAGGGAGCAAGTCCTATATAGAGTCTCTATCGCAGCACGATGCAAACTAACGATCGAGTGGGGGAAACTAGTCATGGAAATGTCTCTATCGCAGCATGATACATACTAATGATCGAGAGGGAAAAACAGGTAATGGTACATAACACGAACAATATGGAAGTGTATGTAAAGTAAAAAAATAGGCAGGTTATAAGTAAAGCATGAAAAAGGCATCAAGTATATAATAGGAAAAGAGATATGTACAAAAGTAATAAAGGAATGAATTCATGTAAGATAAACTATATATAGGGTAAGGTATACTTGCCTGGGGCATAATCGTCTACGTCGAAATAAGCAAATAGTCTAATAAGTGAGCCACGAAAACTGAACTTTCGCAAATGCATTCAGTTGTTGAAATAGACATCACAACATTCTTGTCATAAAAGAAATGTCTAAATTTTACTTCTATAAGTCAAATTCTGGATACTGGGGCAAAACGGTAATTTTGGACCAAAATTGTGTTCGTCGTTGGATCCGCTTTGTACCGAAAAAATATTCCAGAGCCTATAGTCTCTAAAGTCAACAAAGTATATACTTAGGAGTCCATTTTTTTATACGAACTCAATAGTATGCCCAAATTTGGATTTCGATGAGCCGTACACAAAATTGCCTGTTGAGTTGGATTGCGGGCCCGCCAAAATAGCATTCCGGTCAACCTACTCAGAATCGGACCAAACTTGGCTTACAGGACCAGAAAAATAACATAAGTCCAGTGGCATAAGTTTCGTCGTGATGTGACAATCGTGCACAAAGTAATTAGCTAATTTACAAAGAGACTAATACGGGGTATCTCGATCGATACACCTCGATTCGTCATGCAGACACAACAAAATTGATTTTCGTCAAAGCCCATACGTCTGCAACATTAGTATGCGTTTTTCGATGCTCACGAGTTGTGACTAAGTCACCCAGTTTGACGGGACAGATCCCGTATCGGGACAATTTCTAATTTTTGAAAACAGATTTATGTGGCTTTTCTAATTTTTGTGAACCAATAACTTTGTGTTTACTAGATGAAAACAGAAACCATAAAATAGGTTTTACAGTCCTATATGTTATCTGCAATAATGTTTAGGTAGATTTCAAAAAATCTCGATGGATGCCATTAATTGGCCTTCTAAAACAGTGCTTGCAACAGTTTGTCGAACTGTTAGGAACAAATTTTTCCATCGACTTTGCATCGATTTTCTGGACAAGGTGGTTACCTATCATGAAATCTGTTTACTGGGATCCCTAGAGGGTTATATCGGCTATACAGTAAATTTATTAAATAAAAAATTAATCAAAGATGGTGGGAGAAATCAAACCTCAAAAATCAAGTTGACAGGTTATTGTAGTTACTGTTGGCTGTATTCTCTTGCTGCGGCTATTTTTGCTGCCCGACACGATTTAGGGGGGCGGTGCAGATGACTATGTAGGGGTCGCCGGAAAGTAGAGGTGGTTCCTGTATGATTACGAGGATCGGGTTGTTTTTCTCTTCTTTTTTTTCATAGGATTTTCATAGAGATTTTTAAGAAATATATCTACTAGTTCTTTTTAATCCAATTTCGTGGAGATTTGGATTTTAATTCGGGTTGGGATTATGGAGAATCTAGTCGGGATTGATTAGGAAAACTCTCTGGAAGATTTAATCAGGTTTACTACTGATTTGAATTTGATTCAAATCCTGAAAAACTGCTACATACGCTCGGGTTCTTCCAGTTAGGGAAGGGGAACAGTACTACATACAAGCTCAGCATCTACAAAAGCGCTAAAGACCTCAATTTTTATGGACATCATAGAAGTGCAGGAGACGCCAAAATTGTTGCGTACTTAGACTACGAAAAAGATAGTACATAAAAGGAAATTCTTTATTAAAATCATATATTACAGACTCTTCATGATTACATATAAAGACTAAAACCTAAAGCACACAACATACAGCCTACAAAGTGCGCAGTCCCCAAAAGCGCAGTAGCGTCAAAGCGAATCACTTTCTTATCAAAAGTACAGCACTAGGCGGAATAAAAATGCATCTCCTGCTCGAAGCTCACAGCATAAGTTGTAGCTCTTTCAGCCTAACAAGGTGCGCAGCTCCCACGCTCCAATATGACTAATAAAATATTTATTGAGCAGGACAAAGCACAACCTGTGGCTCTTTGGATTGACAATCAATCTAAACCTGGTATCTTGGACCTCGAAGACCTCTAAGATGTTGTTCAGGTTTGAACCCCTTTTGCAAAACGGTCAAATGTATCTCGAAACTTAGAAGTTATCCTTCACCAAGACTACAGCTTCTTTGAACGAAGAGATCTACAACCAACAGTTGACTTATACAAGGCCTATGGCCGTTCGAAGCAATGTTAGGATCGAGCATGACAAAGGAATGACAAGAAGATATGGGCAAAGACTTGCCTAAAATATCCTCCTTATATAGGATGTGTGGTCCAACCCACACGCCACGTGGCAGTCGGTCAAAGGACTACGAAGTAATAGGATGAACCTGGGACTCAACATAATGAATCTCATTTAAATAGGTTTATTTGACCAAATATTTGGCTACCGCTTCTCAAGCCGCCGCTCCAAAAAAAATGGCAGCAATTAAGAAGATGTTGACTTAGCCGCTCCAAGACAGTAATCTTCATAGGTGCATAGTGATTTCGGTGCTTCATAAAAGCGCAGCTCCTTCAGTCCATTCCAGAAGCGTAGCCCCTTTAGTGGCTCCTTCATTACTCTTAGAGCTTCCAGAAGTGCAGCCCCTTCAACGACTCTTTCAGCTCTTAGAGCTTCCAGAAGCGCAGCCCCTTTAACGGCTCCTTCATTGCTCATAAAGCTTCCAGAAGCGCATCACTTCAATGGTTCCTTTATTGCTCTTAGAGCTTCCAGAAGAGCAGCCACTTCAATGATTCCTTCATTGCCCTTAGAGCTTCCAGAAGCGTAGCCCTTTCAAAGGCTCCTTCATTGCTCTTACAGCTTCCAGAGGTGTAGCCCCTTCAACGGCTTCTTTATTGCTCTTAGAGCTTCCAAAAGCACAGCCCCTTCAAAGGCTCCTTTATTGCTCTTAGAGCTTCCAGAAGCGCAGCCCCTTCAATGGCTCCTTCATTGCTCTTAGAGCTTCCACAAGCGCAGCCCCTTCAACGGTTCCTTTATTGGTCTCTTAGAGCTTCCAGAAGTACAGCCGCTTCAAAGGCCCCTTTATTGTTCTTAGAGCTTCCAGAAGCGCAACCCCTTCAACGGCTCCTTTATTGCTCTTAGAGCTTCCAGAAGCGCAGCCCCTTCAATGGTTCCTTCATTAGTCTCGTAGAGCTTCCAAAAGCGCATCCCCTTCAACAACTCCTTCATTAATCCCTTAGAGCTTCCAGAAGCACAGTCTCTTCATCCAAAAGTGTAATGACTTCATCGTCGCAGAAGCACAGTCTCCTCGTCGTCTAGAAGCGCAGTGACTTCGTCGCCTCAAGAGCAGAGTCACTCGTTGCCCAAAAGTGCAGTAACTTTGTCACCTCAAGCACAGTCTCCTCGTCATCCAAAAGTGCAGTGACTTTGTCGCCTAAAAGTATTGTGACATTGTCGCCTCAGAAACACATTCTTCTTGTCGTCCAAAAGCGTAGTGACTTCGTCGCTCCCAAGAACTGCAGCTCGTATACCGCACAGCTTTTCCACAAACATGGCATCATGCCACGTGGCCAGTATGGCAGTCGTATCCTTTCAGATACAGTCTCATCTGGTTCGTTCAAACAGTCGTATCTCCTCAAGATACAATCGTATCTCTTCAGCTATAATCATATCTCGTCAGGATACAATCGGATTTAGTTTGTTTAAATAGTTGTATCTTTTTAGATACAATCGAATTCGATTTGTTCAAACCATCGCTCCTGAGATAAGATCGAAATTCAGTTTGTTTAAGCTATTTTTCTTTCGATAAGAGCAAAATCTATTCGGTTTCATCCGAGCAAGATCGTCGAGCAATAGTCACACGCCATGTGTCAATTACTCGGTTATGTTGATGAAGGATGCTAACTATCCAGAATCTCGATGATGGAGAATCCTAACGACTGCCATACTTTAGCTTAACAGTAGCCCCGCAGTACAGCTACAACAGATCCTCCTGAGATCTCGGGCATGCAGCACTCCTGCATGCCAAATATCCTATCGTACATCGTATATGTACAACCTATAAATAGGAGTCTTCCTCCATTCAAGAGTCTTCGGAGTCTACTTGATTGCCAACCCTAAGTACCACTCATAAGCATTAGAAAGTCAGAGCAAGTTCAGTTCATCGTCAGATTGCCAAGGGAGTAAATGAGCCGCTGTAGTGCCCGATCTCCACCATCACACTTTCGCAAAAAATTTGTACCTAGATCTTCTGTTTAGGAATCCTTTGTATTCTTTATACGTATAAAATACAAAAAGTTCATATTTTTGTCATGGCAAAAAAAATGGCGACTCTGTTGGGGACTTCCTTCTCATCCGACGAGAAGGTGGTGACGCAATCCGATGACAACTTACTGGAGTCTTCTCAAAAGATGCTAGTCGTATGCTTCGACCAGCAAACTTTTGAAGATCTCCTCTCTGAAGAGAAGTTGAGCCCTTCGAAGTGGCTCATAAAGCCGAAGAAGACTGCGATGAGTAACAAGAAAGAGGAGAACACGATCCAGAACCCTCTGGACGACGAAGCATCAAAGGCGCCTTAGACCGCTGCTGTTGTACTACTTCAGTCAACCCTTTTGCCAAGAAGCGTGACGAAGAGCATAGCTCCCTTGCTGGATGCTAGATGAAGGCGCAGCGCAAGAAGAAAGGCACAGCTGCCCACCCACGCATGTAGACAATGGCGTATGCCAGAACTTCTATCTTTGACAGAATTGCTTACCCCTTGGATAAGGCTATGTTGGATTCTGAATGCCATGCACCTTCCAGGGATGGCCCGAAGAAATCCATGGCAGTACGTGCCTTGTGCGACCAATGTACTACACCGACTACCATGTTGGATTCTGAATACTATGCACCTTCTCGGGATAGTAGGAAGAAATACAAGGCTGTCTGCGCTTCAAGCGACCAACGTGCTATGCCCACAGCTGATCGAAGGCATGCGTTTACAGTCACGCAAGCAGCCGACGAGAAACTGTACAAAACTGGTTCGAGTGCTTCGATGCCTCGATCAGTAAAACCCCACTGTGACTTAAGTGCTCATGCGCATGATTCAAGCCGGAGGTGCATACTGTAGGGATAGACTCATGCTAGCAGCGTTGCGGTAAGCATGAAGTGAGTCTGCCTCACGAGTAACTCTCTGACTAGAACCTAAGCGTATGTAATATATAAGAACTAGAAAGAGGAAAGCTACATTCACATCTGCACTCATGCGTGCAGCTTCCCTGTGCGCATAAAATGAGCATAGATGTGGAGACCTCTGATCTGTGCAAAGTGATCTCTCACAATCACAAGGCAATGGAGGACTCTGCTGCACATAACATGTCTGGACCAAGACACACTTGTGCCAAAATTACCATCAATTATTGTTGCTACCAACCAGCAGCATCGCTACCGAGAAGGCAGTCCATTTTCCAACGACTGCAACTAGCAGCATCTGTCCACCAGAGACTTGGCAAAGGATCATCGAGTGAGAAAGAAGACAAACTCCACGTTGCTTTATACAATATGGTACGAGGTTCTCCATCTCTCAAGAAGCTTTACATGAACCCTCCCGCATCGGAAAACAAATCTAAGGGCCAACTTGGAGGCAACAAGCCGACAGTACCCAGCACGGGTGTGTTCCAACACACCCACACTCAGACTATGTTAATGTCACAAGCTGGAGGTAGCCAACCCCCACTATTTATGACAATCCCTTGTTTCAACCCGAAGAAGGATTGTATGGAACTGACACAGTTGTCTCCGTGAGCGCAAGCTACCAAGAAGCAGGGGGTAGTAATTTCATCGAGTCGGAGGATGATCGCAACCTACTTATTTACCCTTAGGATGATGAGACTCAGGTGTCTGAACCAGAAAGTCAAAGATCCATAGTCCCCTCTGTCTCTCCATATCTGATGTCCATTTTTATGGCCGAAGGTGATGGCTCGGGAAGCAGCGAAGGTTCTAACCAACAAAAATGTATAGAGGCCTTAGGGACGGGCCTGAATACATTAAACGAGACCATGCGTGCCTTGACTTCTATGGTTCTAGAGATCAAGGACAAATTGATATCCAATTCTTCTGCTCTAGCAAATCAAGACCCAAGAATGAATACGGAGTCCAATGCACCTACTCATGTGCTAACTCCCGTTATGAACCAAGCGCTATCGCAGTCGTCTACTCCGTCAACGAATGGACCCACAATGTCAAATGACATGCAGTAGGCTCTCAAGGAGTTGTACGCTCGCTTTGACGCCCGAGAGAAGAAAGAATCACTCCAGAAGATGGGGATCCGACAACCATATCCCTCTGAATGGGATAATGTGATAAATCTGCCCAAATACAAGCCACATACGCTTGTACCATTCAATACGAAGGAGTCGCCTCGTCGATACTTGAGGTACTTCACCTTAATAATAGGGCATCTGCCAAAAGATGACGCTCTGCTTACAAATATATTCGTAGGGGCATTACAGAGGGTAGCCCACAAATAGTTTTACAGCCTTTTCGACAATTGCATCTCATCTTTCGACGATTTGAAGCATCTTTTCCTTGTTCGGTTCTACGAAAGAGGAATGGACATGACGATGTCACTCTCATAGACATTGTCGACAAGGAGAAGAAACCTGTACGCGCTTGCATTAATCACTTCTGTCAAGTAGCTCTGAGGCTACCACCTGGTATACCCAAGCCCATTCTCACGGATTCGTGTCGCAAGAACATGCTCTCCACAACCAAATTATGGCACAGTACACCATTGATATAATAGACGTCTTTTATTACCGACGCAGATGTGGTTGAAAGAAAAGTTTGGGATGCACAATTACTGGGACTGAGTTTTCTCTCGCCCGAAGACAAGTGAAAATGCTCAGCTAGAAATAACCCTATCCACAAGGATGGAATGGAAAAGTAAGCCCTGACCGTCAACATCTCCAAAGATTTAGCGTCAATAAACCAGAAGTCGACAAAAGCACGAAACATGAAGGAAAAATACTCCTTCATCAACGAAGATATACTATAACTCTTCAATATGTTGATGAAGGGTGGTAAGCTTCAACTACCACCTCCCAAGAGTCTTGACGAAGTAGGAAAGGTGGACAATCCAAAGTACTATCACTACTACCAGTACGTTCAACATTCAACATGCGACTGCTACGTATTGAAGAAGCAGATCCAACGCCTCATTGAAACCAAAGTCATCTCACTCGACTACGAGGACAAGACGGTAATTGCCAATATGGGGACCCTCAAGTTTGGAAGCTTCCCAAAAATAAAACTTAAGTGTGTTGTCCCCCTCCTAAGGGCAACAATGGAAGTGGTCGACCTTCTGTCGGCCCATGACAATGCTCAAGGCTTTATCCCGCTTATGGCACCGTGAGGCGAAGTTATAAGGGTCCATCCAGATCTCGCCCCAGATATGACAATGCTCAAGGCCTTATCCTCTGATAAAGTAAAGAAAATCAAGTCATGTTGTATGGTTTCTACATCGACCGACGATGCTTTGGTTGCCACTCGCTCAGCTGAACAGTGAGAAGATAACTAGGCCCCCAAAGGAGGAAGTACCTCTGCCTGCTGCTGCCCACCGCGTCCGATACGTCGAAAGCAGGCCCATCTCAAACTCCTGCAACAGATAAGCAAAAGAAGAAGGAGGTTCTCTTTGACAAACCTCTGAGGAAAGACTTAGCAGTAGGGCCGATCAAGCCCTACAGCTTTGATATATTGGCCCAATTTGCCAATACTCCATCTTGGCTGTCTCTCTTCGAGTTCTTCCGTCTCTCTAAGAAGACTCGGGACGCCATCAACGAAGCTTTAAAGAACGCTTATTCCTTCATCATCCAGGTGCAGCCACCCAAGAAGGATCCTATCGCGTGCCCGTACTGCCATAGTTTGGTCATGGTGATTCCTAGCATCACCTTCACTTAGCAGGATATGTTGCTGAAGAACAATCGTCATAATAGACCCCTGTACTATACAGGGTATATTGGTGCCATCAAGGTCGATCGCATCCATATCGACTATGGCTCCTCCCTCAGCATAATTTCTTAGAGTTTAAGCCAAACCTTGGGGATTCTGATGCATCGGTTGATCGCATCAAATACTACAATTAGCGGTTTCAATACCAAAAAGGGTGAACCCTTGGACAAGATCTGACTAAAATGCCAGATAGATTATCTCTACACGGATGTGACTTGTTACGTCATTGATGCAAACATAAACTACAACATGCTTTTAGGTCGACCATGGATTCATGAGTACATGATTATACCCTCCACTCTCCATCAATGCATGAATATATAGCCGATGACGGGACTACCAAAACAGAGTTCACTGACATCGACCCGTTCCGAGGACTCGAAGCATACTATATTGATGCTAATATGTACAAGTCAGTCACCTAGGATGATGATGCTAATAATGTTGACGTTGAGGCAAAAACTGTATTAGAAAGTGCAGTTGTTGCTGAGGAGCCTTTGAAGGTTCGACTAAAGGGAAAGCCTTCCCAGACACCAATACTGCTTGTTATCAAGCTTTAAGGAAAGGCTTCTGTTCGCTCGACGGCATTAATTGATAGCTAGGAGCCTATCCATATAAAGCTCCCCAGAAGGGCCCCAAAAGCAGCCTCGAAGTTACAGGAATCTATGATTCCAGCTCCCTTGGTAGTCAAACTGAAGCGGAGACCTCTTCTGCCTTCTTCCATGGAACCCTGGTTCTCACTAATGAGGAGTTAGGGGACTACATATTCATCAATGCTGAGGCACGCTCTTTAGATAAAGTAATCTCTTGGGATAAAATTTGTATTTTATTAATAGAAAGTTGTCTTTGAATTATTCTTATGCACACTGAAACACGATATATTTCTTAGACAATGCTCTGTATATGTTGCAAACCCAAGTGACAACCACTAACCTGGCAAGCTGAGTTGTCCCTTCCCAAAATGCTCATTACATGGTTCCAGTAAGAAAGAAAGAAGAGGAACCCATCATCTTCGATCGGGTGGAACATCCTCAAAGACTTACTTATGTAGAATCGAAGCCCGATAATAGCATGATACAGCTCTACCAATACGTCGCTCAAGCCAAGCACCTTATCCAGAAGATGGGTTACGACTTGACCAGTGACAGACGACTGAATTATGGCAAAGGTCGATGCCTTCCCTTACGACTTCACGCTTCAAAAAAAGTCTCAAAATTACTACCAGCATATTCACCGGGGGTTGGGTTATGTTACACCCACAACAACTTGGTATAGCTCAGAGTCGGAGGTCATAATGTATTCTCACTCCTTCTATTCCTCAACCTGGGAGTCTGATACCAGTGTCGGTGAAGCCTTTAAGAAGATACTGTCCATTAATATGGTCTCTGTAGATCTCCCAGTTGAGGATGAAGACCAGATGCTCAAATTCTTCAAGGATAAACCCTGGGCTCAACGCTTAGGATCCCCATGACAATGGTGCTTTGAATAGAGAGATCCTCCCACCGAAGATGATGTTCGTCAATATGTCGAAGCTGTCCTCCTCGGTAGGCCGCACGACCTTCTCCCACTCTGTCCAGCATCGATGGAAGCGCCCCTGCTGGTCACCCCAAAGGAATATGTTGAAAGAGCTCTGAATAACGTCGAAGACCTTCATTGGCGGGTTGCATACAGAGAGGATATAGATGACCATGGAGGCGAGAACATGACAAAAAAGAATAAGTCTGCCTCCGATAGATAGGAAGTTAACGTGCCACCTGCTGATCTTCTTCTGAATCTTCGAGATTAGCAGCTCGAATAGAGAGCACCGTCTCTTCCCACAGTTGATCGGGCATCTGAGATACGTGAAGGACGGCGAGGCGCAAGGGAAACCTAGGCTGGTAGTACTAGCCAAGATCGATCTATGGGAGATGTTCGGGTGGTGATATATACAGCTTTTGGTAGGACTGATTCTCTGGCCGGACACTCCTTCGATCCGCTTGAGAACCCGAGCGAGCAAAGCAGCAGACCGAGAGTCTCCAGAGGAGAAGATGACGACGTCGTCTGCGAAGGCGAGATGGGTAATAAGAGGGCAGTCGCTCGAGAAGGAGTACCTGATGAAGTTCCCGTTAGACCCCAGCCTCGAGATATTCCTGCTGAGCCCCTCTGTCGTGATGATTAAGTGAGTGGCCAAGAGCGGATCTCCTTGTCGCACCCCTCCGAGTGATTGGAAGTAGGCCGATGGAATTCCGTTAATCAAGATAGAGAACCAGGAATTGCTAACCGCTCTCAAAATATTGCTAATCCACGGCCAATCGAAACCAAATCATCTTAATACCCATATTAGGTACTGCCAATCCAGACGATTAAAGGCTTTCTCCATGTCTAGTTTGGTCGCAATGTTGCTGCCCCTGTTCTTTTTCCCTATCTTGTGGACCAACTCTTGGGTAAGCATAATGTTATCGATAATTCTTCTATCCTTGACAAAACTACTTTGTTTAATGGAGATTAACTTAGGGAGCAAGTGTGTCATACGCTTTGCCATAATTTTGGTGATAATCTTGTTGGCGAAGTTGCAATTACTGATCGGCCTGAAGTTCGAGAGAGTGTCCAGGTTGTCGGTCTTCGAGACGAGGTTGAAGGAGGCACTAGAGATCGCTTTCGGGAGCGATAAACCCTGAAGGAATGCACCAGAGGCTGCAACAATGACCTCTCCGCGATGTCCCAAGAGGAGAGGAGGAAGTGTCCCGAGAAACTGTCGGGTCCAGGGGCGCTATCTTTGTTAATGTCCTTCACCGCGTCATAGACTTCCTCTGCATTGGCCGGCCGGAAGAGTAGGGCGTTATCTTCCTCGGAGATCAATGTAGGGATTGATCGAGGAAGTCATTGTCTAGTCTGACAGTCTCTTTCGTGAATAATTTCTTGAAAAAGTCCTCCACCTCCGTGGAGATCTGCTCGATGTTAGTCGTCCAATTCCCGTCCTCCGTCCGAATCTTCCGGATATGGAGATGGTTTCTTCTCTAACGGACACAGGCGTAGAAGAATTAAGATTTCCTGTCTCCGTCGATGTCCCACCTGAGCCTGTCCTTCTACTTCCAGAAGGATGTCGTATTATCGATGCACTATTTTAGATGCGTCTTGGCTTTGTTGAGGACAGCTCTGAACGTAGGGGAGGACAAAATATCGTAAGTACACTCAGCTCGGGTGACTTCGTCTTCGACGGAGCAGAGGTTTTAGAAATTTTCATCGAAGGAGAGACGACTCCATCTGGACAGCACTGTATGAACAACCTCGAGGCGCTGACCGACGCAGACGTGGGGGTTCCTGTGGTCGATTGAAGTCCAAGTCGACCGTACAGTCTCGGAGGTGTCGGCATGGCTACTCCAACAATCCAGATATTTGAATCTTTGGATACAGTGGGGTTTGTCGATGGCAACCACCAGGAGAAATGACGAATGGTCAGACTCTGACCGATTAATGTGAGTAACCTAGGAGCAGTAGATCATATCAGACCAGAGATGATTCGCGAGGATGCGGTCAAGACAGGATAATTGCTTGCGCTGGCCCTCTTAGGAATTGGTCCAGATGAAGGTGCTGCCATGGTAGGGAATCGGAGAGAGATGCACCTCACAGGCGAAGTAATTGAACTCCATCATAGAGCCGGAAGAAGGAGGAAGGCTGCCTGACTCCTCCGAGATGGTGGGGATGGCGATGAAATCACCAACGCAGTTCCAGAAAAGGGCAGGGAAATCATCGTACAATTGTATAAGCTTCTCTCATAGGCGTCGCCTTGTTTGCTTGGTCCTACCGCCAAGAACGACGGTGAGCATAACCGGCATGCTGAGCCGAGGGTGCTTCAGAGTGGTGGTGATTACTTGGTCGTGAATAGTCGTGACCGAGGGGGTGAAAGCTCTGTCACAGAATATCCAGATTTCTCTGTCGAATATGATGGCGTGAGAGAACCCCAGCTTGAGCCGTAGGGACTCCAACTTCGAAACCTCCATCTTGGCTTCAATCACGGCTAATAAAGAGATTTTGTGCTGCTTCTTAAGGGTTTTGATGTAATTTTGAGTCATGTTCCCAGAAGCTCGTGCACATTCCATAGCAGGACGCTTAACATAATTTCTAGGCGAATGGACCAAGCTTGGCGGCTGATCTAAGTATTATCGAGGATGACGTTGGGCGAGAGGAAGAGGGGACAGGAGGGAAGACGAGACTGCCCTCTGCTACAGCTATGGTGGAGACAGGAACATTGGTGGACTGTGAAGGTTGTGCAGGATGAATGATGCGGGATATGGAGGAGGGAGAAGGGGATGGCGAAGGATGGTGGGTGGGATGAAGGTTTTGTCGGTGGAGGATTAGAGGCAGAGGAGACCGTGTGGTGGCTATGGGGTAGGGGGATAGCGCTAGATGGTGGGGTGTTGCGGCTTTGGTGGTGGAGTATCAGAGGCAGAGGTGACTGTTTCGGATGCGAATCAGAAGATGATGGCTCAAGAGGGGGAAGTATGAGAGGCTCGAAGCTGTCGACCCACTCCTCAACAATCTCCGGTTTCTCCAAAATGTGAGACTAACTGTGAGCCGTGTGCCATAAAGAGGACAAGCCTTCTTTCTTCTGTAGGAAGGTTTGGGGGAAGTTCTATAGAGTAAGTTGGCGCTGGGCTTTGAGGCTCCTTCCTTAGGGATGGTCGATTTCTTGTTCCTTCTATGCAGCTTTTGCTTGGGTTGGTGACCAGAGTTCTCTTCATTGGCCTCATCGGTAGTTATGTTAGCTGTGGTAACCTCTTCTCTATTGATTCTTTTGCACGTGCCTAGCGAATGGCCTTGATGAAGACAATAGAAGCAGAATTTGGGAATCTTCTCGTAGATGATGGGTTGCCATAAACTGTTCTCGCCGGGCAAGATAATTCTAATTTTCGGAGGGGGCGTAGTGCTGATATCGACCTCCACTAAGATACGAGCTAGACAGGGGTGAGAGCAAGTCTCGGTAGCACGATCAAG
This sequence comes from Iris pallida, assembly GCA_029216955.1. Taxonomy (NCBI): domain Eukaryota; kingdom Viridiplantae; phylum Streptophyta; class Magnoliopsida; order Asparagales; family Iridaceae; genus Iris; species Iris pallida. The sequence continues at coordinate 838,819 of JANAVB010010797.1, read as the reverse complement.
CTTCAGCAGGGTGCCAATGCAGCTGGCAATCGAGAACAAAGCTTGGGAATTGAATAGGTGTTGCAGAAGACCGGGGAGCAAGAGCCAAATGGGTGCAACATGAGATTCCTTCAGAGGAGAAAAGTCAGGGGACCATCGAAAAACTCGCATGACAGAGCTAGCGATGCTCCAGAAAGACCGAGAGCGGATGACTAGGAAATCAGCTTCGACTTGACGGCGGAACAGTACATGCTTCTCGTCTAGGAGTCCCACCTCAATCTGGGTTGTCAACTTCATGGATGAGTGTACGACAGACTGTCTCCACCGGCAGGCGGTGATGTGAATTTTTTTCGATGAGAGCGAAGCGAAGGGGGATGCAAAGAGCCTCGATTGACATATGAGAAAATGTAATTGCGGGGGCTCCCTCGAAGACAGATCTAGCGCAGTCGAGATGGAACGGCAGCGGGCTACCGCCGTGTGGGCGGGAGGCCGGGGCGGACGAAAGGGCAATCACCACGTCAATGAAAGAGCGACGGGCTGGGGGTGGTGGCTGGAGACGGGCCATTTTGCCAACAACGGAGGGCTGAAAGGGGTGGCTACCCGAGGGGCAGGGGAATGAGGATGTTGCGAGAAGATTGTAAATCCCCTAAAATTTTGAGTTTTTCATTTATTAATTATATATATTTCAGTATTTTAAGTAAAGCTTGAATTAGATTAGTAAAATTATTATTTTATGCTGGTAGCGAGGTTTGCTACATAAAATTTGTTCAAATTATGTACTAAAATGTTTTGAAAATGTTTTTCTATTTTTGATTTTAGGGATTTTTATTTATCTTTAATTATTTGAAAAACGAAATATATATCTCGAAAAAGAATAAATAATTTGGTGTTTAGCTTATAATTATAGTACTAGCATATGGTGAGTAGTTGCCACAATAGGTCAATAATCGCTATTTAGAATTTTCTAAAATAAAATAAATAGATATTTTAATTTTAAATATTTATAGAGATTTTATGTAATTTTATAAAATATTATCTAACTAGATACTTTAGTAAAAAAAAGATAAAAAGATAAACATCACTTTGCATCTCGCGAATATATCGCGAAATGAAAACCCACCTAAACCGCGACCAACAGAACTGAACCCCCCCCCCCCCCCCCCGTTTGTATTTATATATATATATATATATTTTTTTTTTGTATTTACATATATATATATATATATATATATAAAAAAAAAAATATATATATATATATAAAGTGATAGCCGAAGCCCCAAGCCCTAACACCATAACCATGACCCCCTGAAACTCGTACTGCCGCCGGAGCAAGTGCGGCAATCGCGTGCGCGCACCCCCGTGGCAACCAGCTGCTCGGGTACGATAGCCACGCACAGGAGCACCGACAGTAGCGCGCAGCGCCAAGGCAGAGCCAGCAGTAGCAGCCACCAGCAAAGCTGCTTTTGCGACGTGATTTCGTCCACGTCGCTCAACCAATCTCCGTCCTGTTTCTCCAGGTACAAACCCTACCTGACCCTCTTCAACATTATTTAATTAGTTCTAATTAAACTTCATTAGATCGTAAGAAAAATCCTTTCCAAATCATGAAAAATCATGATTTATAGAAGTAGTTAACAACTGATTGTAGTACCAGAACCCAAAATTTGAAGGCGAATTATGAGCCACTTATCGAGGGTTTCAGAAATCTACCTGAATAGAATTATAAAAAACCTATACATGATCAAAACTCTATTTTTAGTTTAATTTCGAGGTGTTTATTTCCTGTTTAAAAATTATTTCAAAAATTAAGAAAAATCTATTTTCAAAATATCGAAAAAACTCCGATACGACGTGTTTCCCGACAAACCAGGCGACATGGTCGCAAATCGAAAGCATTAAAAGGTACGTATTGACTTCGCGGACGTGTGGGCTTTGACGAAATTCAAATTGGTTGCGTGTGCGCGACAAATTTGATGCGTATCCATCGAAATTCACCGTATGGGCCCCTTTGCAAATTTTCCAATTACTTTGTGCATCTTCATCAAATCTAAACAAAACTTGTGCCAATAGGACCGTATCATTTTTTGGTCCTGTATGCCAAGTTTATTCCGATTCTGAAAAGGTCGATCGGAATGCCTATTTGGCGGGCCCGTGACAGCTCCAACAGGCGAATTTGTGCACGACTCATCTGAATCCAAAATTGGACATATCGTTGGATTTGTCACCTCAAACTGGACCCGTAGACATGTAGTTTGAAGACTTTAGAGATCGTAGATACAGGCACATTTTTTGGTTTAAAATTGGTCCAACGGCGGGCATCGTTTTGACCCAAAATTATGATTTTGCCCCTATTCCAGAATTGGACTTTTGGATAGGCATTTCCTAGACATATCTTTTATTCCAAACACGTTCGTGGTGTTTATTTCACCATCTGAGGATGTATACGGGATTTTGCTTTTATCGCTTCACTATTCTGACGGTCGAGCTATTGGACGTCGCCCTTTTGCACACAACCTCAGACAAGATACCTTGCCATATTTACTGCTTATATTTAGTTATATTTCCTTTAGTTATTGTATATCACTATTTATTTATTTTTAGTTCTTCTAGCTGTACCATTATTATAGTTCATGATTTACTACCTGCTCAGTGATATTAGCTTACTTTACTTATTACCCTTTGATTGCATATGGACCTAGAGTTAAGGGGCTACCATCTGTAGTGTATTGCATAAACCATTACACAGTTATACCACGAGATATGTGTGAGATAAGTAGCATGTAGAGGTACTTGCATGTTGGCTGATCACCCGTGCGCATGCGTTAGGTCTAACTGCTAATAGAGACATGTTAGGAGACTTAGTAGTTAGTGGAGGTACATGATCATAGATACGACCTAGATAGGTACATGGGGTGGGGAAAACATTTCCTTGTCATATGGGCTTCTATTACACATTACCTTATAACTAGGAAGCTCCGCCGGAGATACGGGTATAATGACCCCCTCAGGTTGGCCACTGTCGTTTTTGAATGTCATGTACTTAGGTCACTGGTGCCCAAGTAGGGACTATACCAGATCTTATTTATAGCTAGGGCTCATGCGACGAAAGTTTTGTTCTTAACTGCATAAACACATTAGAATGGTTAGGTAACCTTAGTCTATGTCATGTCACCCCAATTCTATTAGTAACTTGGGACGATGTCGCATCACGAAATAGTGTTCTACTCCTTGTCCTTATTTGGTTCTAGGGGTATTCTACTGTTTCGACGATGAGGTATTGGATATTTTTAAGATTGGGACTATTTTACTTTACTTGTGATTTATGACATATTATATTAATATGTGGTATGTTCTTTATGTATCTTGTTACATCCCTCTGACGACCTGGTTATTCTCCAGGTGTGTGCTTTGTGACTTTGCCAGTGTTCTAGCCAAGGCCGTGATCTTCTCCATTCCTTCGAAGATGATTGCCCTTAGTTGGTCTTGTCATTTTTATCTATATTTTCTTGTATATTTCTCTCTTTAAAATAGTTGGTAGTGGATTTGTCTCCGCCCAACTATATGTATAAATGACAAATTTTATAGTAGTTTATATTATTATTCTCTTATTTTGTGGATGAGATTTATTTGTCTTGGTTTACTGCATTTTACAGCTTATGAATACATACAAGGTTTTCATATATTGAAGTATTCTTCGTATGTGTGCAGCTGGCATGTCCACGTACTTAGTCCCAAGTATTTTGGGACTGGGGTGTTACATATTTTTGTGGTGGCCCATACAGGTCGAGTTTATCACTTCGGTTACGTTACTATACCAATGTGAGCCTGCATATACAGGATTAGAATCTAGAAATCTCATCCACAAGCTTGACTTCCTCCATTGATTCCAAATTTCAAACATTCGTCCGACTACTTTGATTTCCTTTAGCTTGACTCCCTTCCACTTTAAACTCCTCTTTTCACATCGTGCTTGACAGAGAGGTTAGGAAGATGACTCCTACTAGTTATAAGTGTATACTGTTCAATCACCTTTCTAGTAGAATTTTTATAAGTTGGGTAGTATGCCTCATAACCCATCACTCTATTAGTCCTTTCAACCTATGAAGGAGGATTTTAAGAAGATTACCTAGACTCTGCTCATTAGTCCTAGCAAGGTCTCAGATAAGAAAACAATAGGATGATTGTATAAGCAGGAACACTGGACAAGACTTAGATTCTTATGAAACCTGAACCATTTGTAACTGCTTTCATTATTATCTCCCGTATTTATATTTTGAACTACCATGAATGAAGGCGTTATTTATAGCCTAGTTTTGTAAGCTTATTCTTTATCGAGATTGTTCAAGACATATGTATACTGGGGACGCTCGCAAGCATATTGTCTAATTAGAATCAATGTGTTATGGTCTGATCAACCATAGTGTATTAGGTTCGCTCTTCATTTTGATTATCCCACGTGGATTAAGATATCGAGGTATCTAGGATCTCGTCCGCAACTGCATTGACAATTCCTCTTGAATTATACCTTCGCCTTTGAAGCACGTAATTGTATTCGATGACATCTTTCTTGAACACTTCATTGTTTTTGTCTTTCACTGGTTTGGAAAGACGAAACACTCGTATTTGGTAGATAGATACATATTATCCCCAACAGCCATGATAGTTGTATACACAAGTGTAGCTACCACTGACTAGCCATATGACTACAACCTTACCTACAGTTACTCGTCCTCCCCTCGACCCTAAAATTAATATCGTGACCTTCTAGTCATTTGAGTTTGAAAATGAGTAGGAACTTACCCTTGGTTAAAACACAAACCTAGGAGACTATCTAATCTCTAGAAATCAAGTATTGTGAGCCTCCAATTATTCATCTTGAGTCTTAGCTTAACTAGCACCCCGTATGCCTTAACTCAACCCTCACTCAACCAAGCCCACAGTTCAGACTTAAGATAAATACGCGAAGTAAGGACACGTACATACCATGACTAAGATAGACCTCGAGATTGGGATCCAACATGCATTATTCAAGTTATACAATGTTTCTATTAAGACATGACTTAACATTTGAACAACGCCTTTTATTATCCTAGACAGTACCCATAACATAATACCCCGTCATACTTTGTTTTACTAGTTTTTAACAGAAATGCATGAGCACCATATTCGATACCACTAGAACCCTTATGACCATAGTTTGGCAGGCTTGACACAAATATAAATTTATGACTTAGTCGTTGGAGATATTACCCATGACGTGCTTTAGATTCCGTTACCCCATCGATAACTCTCGTGTACTATGGACGAGTGGGTCATTCGATTCTATCGACTCATGTATCATGGTACGCAATCATTTCCATTTACTTGAACTCGGGGTATGATCCTCGAAACTGATTCTTAAATATCATATCATGTAATTAATCACCTCATGACTTATTATTACCAAAGGCAAGGTATGATGTCGCGACTCCAATATTCCTAATCTTATTATTCCTAAAAACTATGTCTTAGTCTCTAGAGTAAATAGATTGTAAGCCATTCTTAATTTTAGGAAGTATGAGATCATCGATCGATTGAGGAAAATTGGCTCTCACTAGGATGATAAATTAGTGATTCATGAACTCCCACTTTCTTTTTAGATCTTTTGGTATCCCTTACCGTGACATTAATATTCGGAGCACAAGACCAACGGTTACTTTCTAATAAATTGCATATACGAGACATAGACAACTCCACCTTCAAGTAGGCATATCATGTCCTACTAAAACACGTCCCCTTGTACTCCATTTTCATGACACGACTTTCAGGTCAAAAAGGCTAGTTATAACCCTTACCGCAATACCGATGTACTGTCCAACTGCAATTAGAGAGCCAACCTTGGCTAAGATCCTTTGACCCAATATATGGTTGTGATCTAATCGAAGCCCACTACACATGTGCCACTAGTATGCCACTCAATGGATTCCCCATGTGCTACTTATATACAAAGTCACGGAAGGCGCGCTTTTGGATTTAAGGAACCTAGTTTACCAACCCGGCTGACAGTTAACTCAAGAATTCGAGTTGAAACTTAATCTAGGCTACCCTCACCTAGTAGAAATGGTTCAAATTGATTTTTGGTATCATGTCCAGCTAATATAGACTAAAATCCAAATCAATGATTGGTTCCAACGGAACTAATAAATTATTGGTTTATAGCGTTTACTTCCATCCCTATCATCTTGATACCTCTACTGTGACTTTAATATTTGGAGCACAACACTAGCTCTTTCTTCTAATAAATTTTACACTCATGAACTAGACGAGTCACTCTACACACATGACATACAAGTCCCACACAAACACACCTCCTTGTACACCATTTCAATTACACCATGTGTACGACACATTTCCCCTAGAACAAACCATATATGTCCAATTTTGTTCTATTTGATTTTAAAACCATACAATATTGGCCCATTCCCTTCACTAAACTAAAAGGCCATAACCCATACAAGACACATCGCACTTATGACGTATGCATTACATCCAAGTAAGAACATGCTTCCTACACAACACCAAACTTCGACCCCGCACACACTAGTCTTTATGACTTAAAGATTCTATAATGCCTGCCTAATCACGTATGACTATCTAATGCTCTAGCAAGGTTGTTGTGCTTATTGTAGACTCTCACCTCTTCACCCGTGACTTCTTCTTTCTTTAAATTTTTTAAACCTCATCTATATTTACTCGCGCCAGGCGAAGAGTAAATCCCTTGAACCGACATATTCTAGTTACATTCGAACAAGAGATGCGTACCATCTTGTTGGAAGCATGGCCGATAGAAACGAATTTAGATTATAATAATCCTACTATAGGAGTTATTGAACAAGAACTCGGTGGCGATAATTAGGCACTTAGCATCCGTGACTGCGGTCAGAACTTCCAATATTCTTGTGCCACACCTTCGAAACTGACCTTTTCATAAGTCTTGTAACAACAATTTTCTCGGTTAGCCAACTTCTATAAGTTGGGTAAGGCATTGAACAAATGACTCCCCATCTTGTAGAATATGACAAAAATTTGGATCCTATGATAACCACCTCCGTCATTCTGAACCCGAGTTACAAATTGATGTACCTGCCCTCCCACGAATTAAATCTCATTGTTTATATATTAATATTTTTAATTTTAATTTCGAGGACGAAATTTTTACGAGTTGGGTAGGATGTAAACCCCCTAAAATTTTGAGTTTTATTTATTTATTAATTGTATATATTTTAGTATTTTAAGTAAAGCTTGAATTAGATTAGTAAAATTATTATTTTATACGCGTAGTGAGGTTTGCTACATAAAATTTGTTCAAATCCTGTATTAAAATATTTTGAAAATGTTTTTCTATTTTTGGCTTTAGGGATTTTTATTTATCTTTAATTAATTGACAAGCGAAATATGTATCTTGAAAAAGAATAAATAATTTGGTGTTTAGCTTATAATTATAGTACTAGCATATGGTGAGTAGATGCCACATTAGGTCAATAATTACTATTTAAATTATTCTAAAATAAAATAAATAATTATTTTGATTTTAAATATTTATAGAGATTTCATGTAATTTTATATAAGATTATCTAACTATATCCTTTACTAAAAAAAATAAAAAAAAATAAACATCACTGTGCATCTCGCGAAATTATCGCGAGATGAAAATCCACCTAAACTACGACCAACAGAACTGACCCCCCTGCTTGTATTTACATATATATATATATATATATATATATATATATATATATATATATATATATATATATATATATATATATATATATATATATATATGTAAAGTGATGGCCGAAGCCCCAAGTGCTAACACCCTAACCACGACCCCTGAAACTCGTGCCGCCGCCGGAGCAGGCACGACAACCGTGCCCGCGCACCTCCATGGCGGCCGGCCAGTCGGGTGCGGCAGTCGCGCACAAGAGCCGACAGCAGCGCACAGTGCCGAGGCAGAGCCAGCAGTAGCAGCTACTAGCGAAGCTGCTTTTGCGACGTGATTTCGTCCACGTCGTTCAACCAAACTCCGTTCCATTTTCGTAGGTACGAACCCTACCTGACCCTCTTCAACGTCATTCAATTAGTTCTAATTAAACTTCATTAAATTGTAAGAAAAATCCTTTCAAAACCATAAAAAATCACGATTTATAGAAGTAGTTAACAGTTGATTGTAGTACCAGAACCCAAAATTGGAAGGCAAATTATGAGCCAGTTATCGAGGCTTTCAGAAATCTACCTGAACATAATTATAAAAAACCTATAAATGATCAAAACTCTATTTGTAGTTTAATTTCAACGTGTTTATTTTCTGTTTAAAATTATTTCAAAAATTGAAAAAAATCTGTTTTCAAAATATCGAAAAAAACTCTGATACGACGTGCGCCCCGACAAACTGGGCGACGTGGTCGCGAACCGAAGCTTCAAAAGGTGCGTATCGACTTCACGGACGTGTGGGCTTTGACGGAATTCAAATTGGTTGCGTGTGCGCGACAAATTTGATGCATATCCGTCAAAATTCACCGTATCGGCCCCTTTGCAAATTTCTAATTACTTTGTGCCCGTTCATCAAATAGAAACGAAACTTGCGCCAACAGGACCGTATCATTTTTCTGGTCCTGTATGCCAAGTTTGGTCTGATTCTGAGAAGGTCGATCGGAATGCCTATTTGGCGGCCCGCGACCCGTTCCAACGGGCGAATTTGTGCACGGCTAATCGGAATCCAAAATTGGACATACCGTTGGGTTCGTCACCTTAAATCGGACCCGTAGACATATTGTTTGACGACTTTAGAGACAGTAGATAGTGGCACACTTTTCGGTGCAAAATGGGTCCAAAGTCGGACATCGTTTTGACCCAAAATTACGATTTTGCCCCTGTTCAAGAATTAAAATTTTGGACAGGCATTTTCTAGACTTATCGTTTATTCCAAATATGTTCGTGATGTTTATTTCAGCATCTGAGGACGTATGCGGGATTTCGCTTTCATCGCTTCACTGTTCTGACAGTTCGTGCTATTGGACGTCGCCCTTTTGCACACAATCTCAGGAAAAATACCTTGCCATATTTACTGCTTATATTTAGTTACATTTTTTTAGTTATTGTATATCACTGTTTATTTATTTCCAGTTCTTCTAGCTGTACCATTTTAACAGTTCATGATCTACTACCTGCTCAGTGATATTAGCTTTACTTTACTTATTACCCTTTGATTGCATATGGACCTATAGTTAAGGGACAACCATCTGTAGTGTATTGTATAAACCATTACACAGTTGTACCATGAGATATGTGTGAGATGAGTAGCATGTAGAGGTACTTGCGTTTGGCTGATCACCCTTGCACATGCATTAGGTCTAACTGCTAATAGAGGCATGTTAGGAGACTTAGCAGTTAGTAGAGGTACATGATCGCGGATGCGACCTAGATAGGTGCATCGGGTGGGGAGAACATTTCCTTGTCGTATGGACTTTTATTACACACTCCCTTGTAACCCGAAAGCTCCGCTGGAGATACGGGTATGATGACCCCCTCAGGTTGGCAACTGTCATTTTTGAACGTCATACGCTCAGGTCACTGGTGCCCAAGTGGGGACTATACCAGATACTATTTACAGCCAGGGCTCATACAACGAAATGTTTGTTCTTAACTTCATAAACACATTAGAATGGTTAGGTAACCTTAGTCCATGTCATGTCACCCCCGTTCTATTAGTAACTTGGGACGATATCGCATAGCAGAATAGTGTTCTACCCCTTGTCCTTGTTTGGTTGTAGGGGTAGTCCACTGTTTCGATGATGAGGTATTGGATCTTATTACGATTGGGACTATTTTAGTTTACTTGTGATTCATGACATATTATATATATTCAGTTATGTGGCATGTTCTTTATGTATCTTGTTACGTCCCTCTAAGGACCTGGTTATTTCTCCAGTGTGTGCTTTATGACTTTGCAGGTGTTCTAGCCAAGGCCATGATCTTCTCAATTCCTTCGAAGATGATTGCCCTTGGTTCGTCTTGTCATTTTTATCTATCTTTTCTTGTATATTTCTCTCTTTTAAAATAGTTGGTAGTGGATTTGTCTCCGCCCAACTACATGTATAAATGACAAATTTCATAATTGATTTATATTATTATTCTCTTATTTGGTGGATGATATTTAGTTGTCTCGGTTTACTGTATTTTACAGCTTATGGATACATATGAGGTTTCCATATATTGGAGTATTCTTCGTATGTGTACAGCTGACATGTCCACGTACTTAGTCCCAAGTATTTTGGGACTGGGACGTTACATATTTTTGTAGTTGCCCATACAGGTCGAGTTTATCACTTCGGTTACGTTACTGTACCGTTGTGAGCCTGCATATATAGGATTAGAATCTAGGAATCTCATCCACAAGCTTGACTTCTTTCCTTGATTCCAAATTTTGAACTCTCGTCCGACTACTTTGATTTCCTTCAGCTTGACTCCCTTCCACTTTAAACTCTTCTTTTTCCATCATGCTTGACAGAGAGGTTAGGAAGATGACTCCTACTAGTTATACGTGTATACTATTCAATTACCCTCCTAGTTGAATTTTTATAGGTTGGGCAGTATGCCTCATGACCCATCACTCTATTAGTCCTTTCAACCCACTAAGGAGGATTTTAAGAAGGTTACTAGACCAAGCTCTTTAGTCCAACCAGGTCTCAGATAAGAAAATAATAGGATGACTGTATAAGCAGGAACACCGGACAAGACTTAGATTCTTGTGAAACTTGAACCATTTATAACTACTTTCATCATTATCTCCCATATTTATACTTTGAACTACCATAAATAATGATACTATTTATAGCCTAGTTTTGTAAGCTTATTCTTTATTGAGCTTGTTCAGGACATATGTACACTGGGGACGCCCACAAGCATATTATCTAATTAGAATTAATATGTTATGGTCTGATCAACCATAGTGCATTTGGTTCGCTCTTCATTTTGATTATCGTACGTGGACTGAGATATCGAGGTATCTAGGATCTCGTCCGCGACTGCATTGACAATTCCTCTTGAATTATGCCTTTGCCTTTGAAGCACGTAATAATATTCGATGACATCTTTCTTGGACTCTTCATTGTATTTGACTTTCATCGGGGCGGTCAAAGACGTCAGAAGGGAAAGGGTGGGTGAGGCATGGCCAGGACCGGCCTCCGCCTCACCGACGAGGATGGGAGGGCCCCATTCGTGGAGGCTGAGCCGTAAGGGGGAGGAAAAAAAAGTATATATATCATATATATATATATATATATATATTTGAACCAACCCCCAAATTTATTCATGTATAAGACACAAAATATCGAAGCCTATACAAGAAATTGCAAAAGCAAAGACGGCAAAGTAAAAGAAGCAGGGGCAAAATCCAGCACACAGCCCCAAAAACAGTCAGTTGAACAAGGAGTGCCAGAAATCTACCCCAACATGCTAGCAGGAATGTCTGATTTTATCGATCTGTCTGAGAACCTCTCTGAATAGTAGGTTGGAGTTGTATAGCCGGCCATCATATCTGAATTTGTTGTGGTTCTTCAATGTGACCCATATGATGGTGACTGCAATGATCTGGTAGCCGTGCGAGGCATTCCTCCAAGTGGCTAGAAGATCGTTGAAGCCCCCAATAGTCTAATCCTGTCTACATCTACCGGAGATGGTGTTCTACACCTGCACCGCTAGGTCTCCAGAATATAGAATATGTTATGCAGTCTCTGTTTGTTGTTCCGAGCAGCAATGACACGCCGAGGCTAAGATGAAACCAATGGAGGTGAGCGCATCATCAGTGGGTAACTTCTTGCAGAACGCTCTCCAGATGCGAAAAGACCATTTTTTGGGAATACAAGACTGCCAGTAAGCACCTGTAATAGGGATGGCTCTCCGATACCGCGGTCGACTCTCCTCATCGAGACAAGAGAGAAGACTCCCATAGCCGAGGGGGTCTACCTCAGCTCGTCAGAATCTGAGTAGATCTTTAATTCGGACACTGCCAGCACCGCAGCTGCCTCCTTACCAATCCACTCCTAAGCCCTCTCCCAATTCCAACTCTGTTGCTACCCCACAGATCGCGAATAGAGCTGTTGGGAGGAGCCGCCTAGGACTGCAGAAGAAGGGCGTCCCCATGCCAGCGTTCGTGAAATAGGGACGAGACGCCCGATCCCAGCTGAAGACAGATCAAATACTCTACAAAATCCTTTCCGTGAAGGATGCGACACCAGGACACAGAGGATCTATTATTGTAATCAGCTGTAGAAGGATGAGAGTACCAAAAATATCTAGCCTTTATGAACCAGGCCCAGATAGAACTACCCTCGCGGAGCAATTACCACAACTTCTTGGAGCAAGCATCTACGACGTGTTACAGTCTGTAGAACCCTAATCTGCCCTCCTTTGTGGGTCTGGCCATGGAATCCCAACTGGCCCAATTGTGCTTGTCCTTACCGTCATAGTGTCCCCAGAAGAAGCTGGTGAGAAGGTTCTCAATGGAAGTTAGCACCTTTTTAGCGGGAGAGCAAGCGGCGAGAGTGTAAATGGGGATGGAAGAGAGAACGTGCTGGATCAGGATCATCTTCCTGCCCGACGATAAGGTCACATTGTGCCACCCCTCAATTTTTTTTCTAATTTTTCCTACCAGCCCTCCAAAAATGTCTGTATTGGATCTGTCGTACACCAGCGGGCATCATAAGTAAGTGAATTGTGGATACGCAACTTAGTAGGAAGTGATGTTAGTGAGGATGGAAGAGTGATCCCAATTGGTCGAGTGGTGAGTATAAATAACACTCTTGTTGGAGTTGACATGCTGACCGGAGTATCTAGTATATCTCTCCAGTATTTTGTGGACCACGTCTACGGACCCAACGTCTCCAGAGGAGAAGATGAGGATGTCGTTTGCATAAGCCAGGTCGGTGATGATCGGGCAATCGGTGGTGGTGTCGTAATGCTGGAAATGGGGAGTCCCAACCATTTTATTGAGATTTCTGCTGAGCGCTTCTGCAGCAACGATGAAGATGATGGATGATAATGGGCCTCCCTGCCTGACACCTCTGCTAGATTTGAAGAAACCTTTTGCTTGCCCGTTAATAGCAGTAGAGAACCAGAAATTGCTGATGGATCTATAAACAATATCAATCCAGGTCTCAAAAAATCCGAAGGCCCTGAACACCAATATAATGAATTGCCAGTCAAGCCTATCGTAAGCTTTCTCCATATCCAGCTTAATCGTAATATTCTCTCCCCTGGCCGGGAATTTCATGTAGGTGATCATTTCCTGAGAAAGAAGGATGTTGTCTAAGATGTTACGACCACGAACAAAGCTGCTTTGCTCCTCAGAGATGATCTTGGGAAGAATTCCAGGTTGGCAATAATCTTTGAAATAATTTTGTTGGTGAAGGTGCACAAACTCAGAGGCCGAAAGTCTTTGAAGGTTTTCGGGTTGTCCTTCTTAGGGATGAAAATAAGGTTGGCACAAGAATTCGATTTTGGGTACCTCACTCCAAAGAAGAAGACGGTGATCGCCTCGTAGATATCCGACTTAATAATGTCCCAGCAAGATCTGAAGAAAATGACGGTTAAACCTTCAAATCCTGGCGCGCTATGCTTGTTAAGTGTCCACACTACCTATTTGACTTCAAGCTCGGAAGGAGGAAGTTGCAGTTGAGTATTGTCACTATCTTCATTCAGGCAAGGGATCCCAGTTAAAAATTCCACATCCTTGACAATATTCTCTTTAGTGAATAGGTAGGAAAAGAAATTAGCGACAACAGATTGAATACCCCATTGATCTTTGAAAATGTTACCACTCTCATTCGTGCCCTGATGGAGGTTGAGTTGTTGTTTGTGCCCTTTGATGTAGGAATGGAAGTAGCTAGAGTTTCTGTTGTTGTCGATGTCCCAAGTCAGTCTAGCTTTCTATTTCCAGAATTCCATTTCAACTTTCAACCGAAACTGCAACAAAACTCTAGTGAGGTTAAGGGAAGCATGGCCCGCCGGGGATCTTTCAGAAGCAAAAATAATCTCCGTGCGGGTAACATCGTCCTATGCCATTCGAACGGCATGAAAGATTTCTCCGAAGGCTTCCTTACTCCAAACATTAAGAGCTTTTCTCGTAGCTTTCTGCTTGGGTGCCACACAAAGAAGAGGGTCAGGGACGTAAGGGGTGTTCCAAGCAGCTTCCACGTTGTTCTTGAACTGGGGGTGTTGGCTCCAGAGGTCAAGGAAACAAAAACTTTTTTTGATCTGGTTCGAGTTACTTTTGATTTCAATAAGCATGGAGGAATGGTCTGATTCAGTAAAGTTGAGGTACGAGAGGTTGGAGGTGATACCCATATTGGCCCACTGAGCATTAATGAGGGCACAATCTAATTAGGAGTATTACCGACGGGCACCTTCTTGCATGTTACACCAGGTGAATACGTTGCCGGAGTACTGAAGGGAAGACATATAAGTATAAAAAATAAAGCTATTGAAATTGTTTTTAGCTGTCAAAGGGGGCGGACGACCCCCCGATTTCTTTTCTCTGCAAGTGATGGCATTGAAGTCACCAACGCAGGTCCACGAAAGGTTGATGTGATTAAGATGAGTGTCCCTTAGGATGTCCCAAAGCTGCTTGCGATCAGAGGGGTCACAGCTACCATGGACCACGGAAAGAAGGGAACGAGACTGAAGCATGGGATGTTCCACCCAACACGAAAGCGCCTGCCTCGAGTCATGCTAGTATCGAACTTAACATTAGCCGAGAAAATGATCCAGATGTCGTGGCATCCCGCAACGGTAGAGTGGAATCCTAACTGAAGCTGGATTGATTTGAGTTTCTTATGTGGGATTTTGTGTTCAATGATCACTAGAATGTCAATTCTGTAGATTTTCTTGAGACTGATAACTCTTTCCAAGGTTGATTTGTTTGCCAGACCCCTAACATTCCATGAGAGTGTTAAGTATTAGGATTGTTGTTGGGGGGGTTTGATGAGTTTTGTGGCTGACCTGGTGGTCATGACCGTGGACTTTTGGTTGCTTTTTTTCTTCTTCTTTTTAGATTTACTGACGGTAGAAGCTTTCTGTCCGTCCTTTATGAAGTTGATGTCTTTAGCAGATCAAATGTGTCCTCGATCGAGCACATGTAGGTCTCTCCAACAATCTCAGCTAGTGCTCCGAAATGGCCGTTCAGGCTGGTGAAGCCCATCTCGATGGCTTGTTGGCACCTGACGACTTGGGCCTGGTCTATGTTGGCCAGTTTGTCTGTACTTATGTACAGAGTATGATGCGTTGAGGGGGAAAACAAATGTTTCTTGGGTGGAGTTGTCCTCTTGACAAGATTTCGGTTGGTTTTCCAGAGATTGATGGACGATTTTTGCCTCCCTGCCTGAATCTCTGGTGTATTCTGATCCTGTTGCCAGGTTGGTGTCCCTGGTGATAGCTTCAGTGGAGCAAGTCTCCTGAGGGGTGTCAGTAAGTCTAGAGTCAAGGATATCAAATTTGTTGGTGAGTTTGATTGCTGGGGGTTCGTAAGGCACGATGGCTCTATTCGAGGGGGCTGGGGATGAGGGGCAGGAGGCTCCGAAATTGACTTCAAATCGAATGTGGGAGTTCGAAAGCGAAAGGATCGGGGATCAAAGATGTTATTTATTCTGAAAAGATGTGGCTGTCTTACGACTCACTTTCTTCTTCAGCGCCGGATGTGCCTTGTGGTAGTGCTCAGTGGAGTGGCCGCACATGTGGCAGTGCTTGCAGAAGATCATATTGTAGTCATAGATAATTTGCTGGACGTGCATCTTATTTTCGAGCTCTATCTGGATATGGTTGGTTAGGTCTTTCATCAGATCGAGTTCCATACATATTCTAGAGTAGTTTCCCCTAGAGAGGTTACGGGTTTCTTTAGCCAAGGCCACAAATGTCCTGAAAGAGTTAGCGATTCTCTTCATGGCTGCGGGGGCAAAGTATATGAGGGGTAGATTGCGGAGGGTGACCAAGGCGGAGATGATAGCCGAGTCTTCTTTGGCGTTGAAGTCTGGGGTCCATTTAATGATTTTCATGCTATAGTTATCAATCCTTCCAGTGTCTCTAGTCCAAACCCTCTTGTAATAGCTCTCAGAAAAGAGGTGAAGGTACATATGTTTAGGATCCAAAGGAGCCACCCGGTATCCCGATGCAAGGCCCCAGTCGGTAATCACTTCCTGAACTCTTGTGAGTTTCGGGCACCCAATAGAGAACTTCAAGACAAACATCTGAGAGTAGGTAGCCGATAATGCGGAGATTTCGTCTATGGAGAAGGGGACCGATATCGCCTGATTTTCTATCGGTGCGGAGTATTCGATATCCGAGAGGTTGATATCCTTGGGGGGAGGAAGTGTATCACTATGCGATCAGGTTTGACCCCCTCTGCATAGGACAAACTTGGAGGATGAGTGGGATGATGCCCGAAGGTGGGCGGGTTGGTCGCCAAATAGGATAAGGCTTTCTCGGAGGCAAGCGATACCCGCTGATTCACTGCTAGGATGTCAGCATTCCCTAGCACCGTCGACGAAAGAAGCGGAACGAAAGTGTGCCAGCACCAATGCCTGCGCCACCTACAAGGTGCACAAAAGCCTGAGGTACCTGGAGGGGAGAGACGACCCCTCCTGCCGGCCGTACTGGACCGGACGTCGAGGAGGGCACGACAGAAGGGAGGACCGTAAACAAACCAGACAATATAGAGGGCGAGGGAGCGCCAAGCGACTGGGGAAAGGAGGCCGACGGAGAGGGGAGAGGAGGGGAGGGAGGCCCAAGAACAAGAGCCAGGAGTGACCGAGGTCGAGAGGAGAGGCGCCAGAGCCAGAAGGTCCGCAAGGATAGCCTGGGAGTGTACGGCCGAGGGAAGAAGAGGGGAGGGGCATGCCATCCAGCAGGGAGCAGGGTGTGTGCCACTTAAAAGTTGCGTACGGCCAATAGTGCCGGCCAAGGGAAGAGCGCCCAAGTTGGCACCACCAGTAGAAAGTGGGGAGAGCGCGCCACCACTCACCGGAAGCGTGCCACACTCCGGGAGCACGAGAATTGGCTGACCACCTCAAAAGGCATCGTCCAGCAGAGGTTAGGAAAGAGTGCGCCCAAAAGGACGACTCGGGACCACCCCCATAGGTTGCGCCAATAGCAAGTGAAAAGAATTTGAAATTCGGTCAGATCCTGTCCTCGAAGAGCGAGAAAGGTGGGTAATCGAGGACACGTCAAGCACGGTCCCCGAGGGGGGCGGGACTGCCAATTGGGGCAGAGCGATAACCGGCGGGATCCCCGAGAGGGGAGGCCAGCTGGCAAGGAGGTGCCCCCGGCCCTCGGAGGCACCTGGCCACGGGCAGGTGGGCGAAGCTCGCCGGCCGATAGAGGTCCAAGGCCTACCGTGTCCGAGATAAGGAAGACATCCACAGGCCGAAGAAGCTCCGTCAGCTGAACAGAGTCCGCCTTGGAGGTGAAGCTGCCGATGTCGACCAACGCCAGCTGCTCCGGCGTCCACGGCACCAGAGACGGACAAGAGGACCCAGCAAGCAAGGAGGGCAACTGGCAACGATGCCCCGGCCAATAGATCTCCGTCCATAGTGAAGATGGAGAACGACAATTATGCTGGGGCACCGCAGTAGGGAGGAGAGAACTCCGGAGGAGTCAAGGAAACACAAAAAGTACGAGGGACTCTACGAGGAAGACGACTAAGTCCCAGATCCCCGCGAACGACGACCCACCGAAGAAGAGTCAGAACGCTGCAGAACGGTTGAGTGAGGTAGAGGGGCCACCCAAGAGGGCCGCAGAACTGAGGAAACTAAACTGAATGCCTAGAGGGCCACCCACCGCGAAAACTGCCGACCAAGACTGCCGGACGGCTCACCCAAGCCCTCTCCAAAATCGCCAGATCCAACATCTTTTTTATTCTTATATATATATATATATATATATATATATATATATATATAAATATATATATATATATATTTGGAATGACAAAAATATTTACTAATTTATTTTATCCAATGTACTTCTAGGCTTATTTGGTCTAATATTATCATTGTTTTATGATTTGAATTTACAAAAATATATTTTCAATATTATTTAACATTGGGTATTATTTCATAGTATTTACAAAAGTATTAAATTTGGACATGGTTAAATATATCTTAAATATTATTAGTAATATCCAGTATTATTTGGGATTGATTTTAATTAATCTAGAATGTATTGGATTCAATATGTATTTGTTTTAATTTTATTATCATCTTGACTACTAGAATGAGAATATATTTATAAAACCTAAATTTACATATTATGGTTCGTACTAAAAGTTATCTAAATTATTATTGTTATGGTATATATATATATATATATATATATATATATATATATATATATATATATATATATATAT